>CATQJL010000305.1:11377509-11408830 GCA_958299035.1 Cylicocyclus nassatus
AGCCTTGTACAAGTAGCTAGCATAGTAGTATCTTGCGAAGTCCGACTAAAGCTTCATTTTCCTGCATATGTGCAGAAACACAAGCGCAAAAGTTTCTATGAAAGTATGCAAAAAACTTTTTTTTGAGACTTCCTTCCAAATTCTAAAAAAGTTTCACTTTTAGTCTGAGTTTTGATCAGTCTGTGTCAGTGGCGGTCTAAAGGGAGGGGGGGGGGGCGAGAATGGGTCGCGAAAAACCTACTTTTATGGGTTATAAAAATGTGCAAGTGACTCATTTATACTTGTAAATATAGTTAAAACAACCGAAAAATTTCGTCGAACGAATAAATTTCCAATAATCGGCTTTTGAAAAATATTCGAATGAAAATACTATTCGATCTGTGATTTTCAAATTATTTGAATTCGAATATTCGAATAATGCTACATTTAAAATTCGAATGAACGAATATTCGAATAAATGGGGCTGGTCGAATATTCGACTATTCGAATATTCGAATAATCATACCTGTCCGAATATTCGACTATTCGAATAACTTGATAATCTAGCGCCTCAAACAATGCTGGTTTTTTCTTTGTTGCAGTTTTCTGCAAAAAAATAATAGCTACATTTGATCTAGATTTGTAGCTGATAATTATATGCTAGCAAGTGGTAAGGATGACTGGGTTATTGTCGCTTGGTCAGGATTCCGCTCTAGGAAACAGAAGAATTTCACTCAAACATGTAGTTCAAGGTGTTTATGTCTTTTGAGATGGCTACTGAGCCTTGCTTAGTAAATGTTTCAATTCCGCATTTGTTCTTCCTCACAAAAGTTTCTCCCAAAGCAAGAACTTTCTCTCAAAGCTAAAGATTCTACGTGGAAAATCTTTTGGAATAAGTATGAGTTGTTTGTAATTTATTCGTGACGGTCAGCATTGGTGATTCTAAGACTAGCACTGGGAGAGCAGTAGGAAGCCGTATAGTAATAGAATCAGTGAACATCTGCAGCAGAGGGATGCACTGTTGTCTACATAATACTTTTGTGCGCATCTAAATCCAGAAAAGAGAAGTGCTGGAAATGTTAGGTGGGTTCAAAAGTTCTTTCCGTTTCTTCAACCTGCAATAAAAACACGTAGAATAAGGGTAGGCGAATGTTCTAGGGACTAGCAGACGCAGTTTTTCTTCCTCTTTCAATCATTCATGTTTTAAGACCATTTACTGTGTTGGTTTCGAGATGATTGCCGAAATTTCAAACCCATGGCTTTTAAATAACAAACTTTGGCAATTTTCAAATCTTCATTGTGAACTTTTGGAGAGATTTCGATAATTGTTAGATGGCGTAAACAATGTACAAAGCAGTGAAATTTTATGGCCCCAATAGGTGGCTTTCTAAGATTTTTACAATTATATTCCTGATGGTATCAAATTCCATTTTGGTCATCCCAAAACTCACAGAACATTGAACGGACCACAGTCAAACTATAACGATGCAGCATTCTCTCCCCTTTCTGAGAGGCCTTTTCTTTTCCCAATTCGTGGAGTCTTCGGCGATAAAATTACAATAATTCGTGATTTTGCACCCGCCCCAGGCTGTATCCGCAAAATGTCAAATTTGATATTTCGAAGCGGCAAACACTCTGTTAATTTGTAAAGTTAGTGTATAACCATGATCGAACTTTGCAAGTATCAAATTCGACCATTTTGTTAGTGTTTGGAGCCTTTGTGTATTTTGCGACTTTGCAGAATTGAAGACTTCTGGAAAAGCTATCCTAAAAAATACTAAAAAGCTGATTGAAGATGCGAGAAAATTGTACTGGATTGCACTTTGCTTACGCCACCTAACAGTTATCAAAGCTTCTCCAAAAGTTTACAACGAAGATTTTGAAAAGTTGCCGAATTCGGACATGGTAAAAACCATGGGTTTGAAATTTCGACAATTATCTCAGAAACCGCTGAAAATTGTCCCAAAAAGTTGACTGTTGGAAAGAGTAAGAAAAACTGCATCTGACATTGCTCAAAGCATTTGCCTAAGCTTATTCCACATGTTTTTATGACAGGTTGAAAAAAAAGGAAAGACTTTTGAACCGACCTATTATATATTAGCTGCTAATCTAGTACTTGTCGGAAATTATCAATCGCTGAGTTTCACACTTTTGTTGTAGGATTGAATTTTCACAAAGTAGTTTTGGTTATATTATTGAGGTTTGTACTTTTGCTATAAGAGTTCCATATCTTTCACTCAGGTTCAAAATAATTACTGTTCAACCTATGCGCCTACTCGAAGTATTATTCCTCTACGAACTTTGCAACATTCTAACAGTTTTTTATGCCTCCTGCTATAAGATAGCCGATTTGAGTATGGTGACTGACTTACAGGCTGCCGCCACAAGTCAAGCTGCTTAGGTCCTCACGACCGCCTTGCTCTGGCCTTGCGCTGGTTAACGTATCTTTCAGGTATTTTGACATGCGAGTGATTAGGCTGACAAGGCAAGTGGGGATTTCGGGGTGAAGGAATGAATGCTGCCTACACATGCTTCCTTAAAGGACTGGTCCTTCATATGCTCATGCAAGCTGTTTGACGACCGAAGGTCCGCTAAAAAGCGCCTCATGACGGCTTTGCTTCTTCACTCAATTAGGGCTTGGATTTATTTGCGCATAATATCGCATCTCAACTTTTCGACTTGATTTTCAGAAGATAGTTCACCACTCCAAATGAATTATGCATAAGACTTGTCATCACTATGCTCCGGCATGACTTGTGATTGCCTCAAAGGGAGCCTTGCTAGCCATTCTGTTATCTAACGCCACGCACCTTCATTTAAAAAAAATTCCCCCCCCCCCCAGACGGAAATCCTGGGACGGCCACTTGTACGTATGTATGTTTGTCTGTCTGTATATATGTATGTATGATGTACGTATGTTCCGAATAGAAAATTTTTTCTGAATTGATCCGGACCAATCTTGGCACACAAACGCTCCGGGGCCGGGGGGGGGGGGGGTGTCATATGCTATTTTACGTCATCGATCGATATCGATTTTATCGATTTTATCATTTTTTTGCAAAGTTTGAGCTATGGGCTGGAAGTTGGCACAGGGAGTTAATCGTGCATGCTGATTACTAAAACAGCGGGAATAGTGAATTGGCATGTAGGAAAGGGAAAGGTTGTACAGTAGGGATGAGAGTTTTATCATAGCGTTTTGATAGGGCCGAGCGGAGCCGGGTAGGCCAGCTAGTGTATATATATATGTGTGTTTCTAGAATTTCATCTTATCGATTATTGAGTACGCGATCAGGGTCAAGCGTGGGGTGTGGCACGCCACACTTGGGGGGGGGGGGCGTATCGAGGAGTCAAAAGGGGAGGGGGTCGTAGTTGGGTAATCTAATAATAGTGATAACGTGATATTCGTATCATATCCATAATTAGCATGTCAATTAACCCCTGTAGACAAAGTTTGAGCGAATTCTGAAGGTTCAAGATACCAGGCTACCTAAGTGAAATGGTCATTGTTCAACATGGTCAACTTTATTCCAAAGGTGAAGTAGCTATCCGTTTCTGCACTCGAGACAAAGCACTACTTCCTCTTTGTCCATCTCAGAAATCCCGCTTCAAAAGACCTCCATTCTGTGGAACTATAAGCCAACCAAAACCTCATTTTTCCCAATTTTCGCTTCTAATGGCTGTGCTTTCACGAAATATTGCTCAGACTAAGAAGACGAATCAGGCTTAAAACATTTCTATGGAATCTAAAAGGTTTATGCTATCGATTCATATAAATACTGTCCGCTAAAAATGTTTTTTTGATGTAGTCAATGGGGTGTGGCACAACCCCACAAAAGCTGTGGCAGCCACAGCTTTTATGGGGTTTAAGTTCAAGTTTAAGGCTCCCGCCAGAGTGCCGAAGTCACGCCAGCGCAGCGCCGGCGCCGAGCTAGCGCCGAGCTGTCCCGTTTGTTCGGGGAGGGGTTAGCTGACCCTCTGCGGGCAACGGCTACCGGAGCTTCTGGGGCAGGTTCGATCAATAGTCGGTGCATCTACCTGGCTGAGAACTAGGTCAGCTAGCCCCACCCCAACGAAGAGCACGTGTATCGACCGAAACAGCGCTGGGGCAGCTCGGCGGAAATTATTATCGGAATTATTGGAAATTTATTCGTTCGACGAAATTTTTCGGTTGTTTTAACTATATTTACAAGTATAAATGAGTCACTTGCACATTTTTATAACCCATAAAAGTAGGTTTTTCGCGACCCATTCTCGCCCCCCCCCCCCCTCCCTTTAGACCGCCACTGACACAGACTGATCAAAACTCAGACTAAAAGTGAAACTTTTTTAGAATTTGGGAGGAAGTCTCAAAAAAAAGTTTTTTGCATACTTTCATAGAAACTTTTGCGCTTGTGTTTCTGCACATATGCAGGAAAATGAAGCTTTAGTCGGACTTCGCAAGATACTACTATGCTAGCTACTTGTACAAGGCTAATTTCATTTTGAAATTTATCGTTTGTGTAAGTTATTTGCTCATTTTTATAGTTTCTTACGCCACTGAGAGATAAAAATAAAATACACATATATTGCACAACAATTTACAAAATTTGTGGGATAAATCATCTTTTGTAGAAGTTGATTTCGGTGTTAATTTGCTTAGAACAACTTTGTAGAACTTCTTCTTGGACGACTGGGACAATGCTGAAAGCCGATGCATTGCCGTTGGAGGACATTTGACTTCAATACACAGCCATGACGAAAACTCCTTTGTAGCCGGTCAACTTAGCTTGTTTTCTTCAAATATGAAGTGCTATATTTGTCATTAAGAGTTGGCAAGGTCGGGAATCAGAATGTCTAGTTCTGATCAAGCAACTTGGATAGGTCTGGTACAATCCAATCATTTGAACAGCAACTCTACACTTGAATGGATATGGATTGACGGCACGGAGGTTGACTTCCATAACTGGGCTCCCGGGGAACCTGGTAATCAAGGAGGAATGCAACAATGCGTAATGGTACGATTTTTATACATATAAAAGGGGTTTTGAGTGTTGGTGAAAGTAATGCTTTTTATGGTTTGTTTCGCTTCAAAATGCAGAGGCTGCAGCCACGTTGATATTGGGCTAATCGGTAGACGCTCACCCCGAAGTAATGACCGCATTGGCAGCCGCTAATGCAGTGGTGCAGTTGGCGCCGTCAGTGCAGCCACCGTACTTTCTGCATTTTGAAACAGGCCTACTCAAGCGAAGCGTCGATTGATATGGTAAATAATTCAATGTCTGCTGATTGCAGCGCTAAACATGATTTCAATATCAAATGGTACAATTTTTTTGTGCATTATGTGGGTTTTATTGGTTTTTTGCGTTCAGAGTTGATGACGTGTATGCATACTAGACCATTGATATTTAAACAATATAACTTCACGCCTTTTGCTTTTCGAAATTGCTAGGCGTTGATCGCGAAAACATGTGAATTCGCTTGCAACGATTTCGACCTCATCAAGAAAAAAAATCCGGAAAGGCATAGAATAAATGCTCGATATATACTTGAGTGCCCTTCAATTCTGTAGCTATGTCGATATTTGTAGTAGAAAAATGCATGCAGAAATTTATTCAGTTGAAACAGATCTGCTTTTGTTGGTCAAAACTATAGGTCTACCCTGATACTGCCGTAGCTCATTCGCTTTTCAACGAATTGATCTGAAATTTGCTATTTGTGTGTGAAAGCTCCTATCAGTGAACAAGATAAGTCCCGCTTTCGTTTGATTATTCAGAAAAAAGCCAAAAATTTCAAAAAAAAGCAGGCTTGAAGGCTGGCCAAAACTATGGGTCCACCTCAGATTTCTATCCAGTAAACTGAATTTTGGCTTCCCAAGTCTCTCGTGTATGTACATAGTCGAAGTCAAAATAGTTGTTTTAGTCTTGCTGTGCCATAACTTTATATTAGGTTGTCGGATAATTTCTGTCACACTTTTTATTTTAATTCTTAAAAATCTCAGAAGCTTTGAAAAGATCTCATGTTCACGGTGTATGGGCAGGGTCAAAAGGCCTATACAAGGGTACCGTCGCATCCGCGATCCCTGCGCAAAACACTCACTTTGTGGCTAAAAATCCGTTTCTTCCCATTTTTGTAAATGAGCTGGCGTTCTCTCAGGTGATGAGCGATAGATCGGACAATGTGGTAATCAGGTAGGGCATAGTCTGTAGCGTTTAGCTAATATGGGGGGGGGGATAATGCTGACATGTCTGCACACGTTTTTCTGAGCGGTTCACATCTCAGTGTGCGCCATCTTTGCAATCATCGGAATTTTTACGAATAAAACGTCTTCAAAAATTTCAAAAAATCATTTTTATGTTTTCTGTATTCATTTCTATACGATGCACATAAAAAGAAGAGTTTAGGAAAGTTTTTGAATTTTTTTTTGATATTTTTTTCACCATTCGTTTTTGGAACGCTAAAAGCACCGCAATGCCTCCATGTAAGAGACAATGCCAAAATACGTTCTAAAAAAATTCTGGAGAGGGAAAGGCGCAAGTAGGTGCAGAGAAAAAGATCAGACAAAAACTGAAAAATTTGACTGCTTTTACAAAACTGCCGTAAACTTGTTGGCCATTAGTGCACTTGCGGAATCAATCATGCTGGTAGTTAGACCCTGCTATGTCCTAAGCTTGTTGCAGATTTGGAGTTTTCAGAAAGCTTCTGGAATTTTCTAGAAATTTTAGAAAAAAGTGTAACAGAAATCATCCGACATAATAGAAAACCTAATTTTCTTTTTCCACTTGAAAATACTTACACATGTAATTTGTCCCCGAAAATGTGTTCATGAAATTCCGCAGGTTTTTAAGCTGGTTTGGAAGCATGCGACCCACATGCTTAGCGAGGTGGGCACTAAAAAAATTTGAGCCTTTTTATTTGAAACTCACCCGACATAAAGCTACACGCAGGCCTGCTCTCAAAGTTTTGCTTTTGAATTCTGTCTGCAATGTTGAGCGTGAAGTTGAGTTATGCCATTGTTTCTACGTATGGGTATTCGTATGAACGTCAGATTCCCGCAGATCTTAGCACGCAGCTATTGCAGAAGTAGTCCTGCAAAAATTATTGCGACAAGTCTTGGAGTTAGTTTGGTTTTGACCAAAATTCTTATGTAAGTGAGAAGGCAATATAATAGCTGATTTCACTACTTAGCAGCTAGCAGTAACAGATATCAAATAAGGTGGCGCTTCGTGAGCTATTTTGAGATTCTATCATTATCATTGAACTGTGAGAATTATGTTTGAAACAAAGCAGGATTCGACTTTGCGGACAACCATGAGAATATCGTACAAATTTCTTTTTGTAAACATGACGCTTGTAATTTATTTTGCCCTTGAAAGTAGCGTAAACTAATTCTGAAGGCTGAAATTTGAGCGTAGACCTGCGCTTAGGTCTATTTGGCATGTTTTCACTACAAAAACTCAAATTTCTCTAATGGTTAGTTCGCTAAGCATCTGTGAGTCAAACCATATCGCTTTCAAACTTGAGAAAGTGCGGAGTTACCTAAACAATTCTAAAGTTAAAGTGTGTGAGAGTATTTTTGAATAAAAAAAGAGGATAAGCGTTTCTTATGAAACGACACAGCTACAATAAAGCGTTTTGACCTTTGACTAGTTACATGCACAAGAGACTTTGGAAACCAAGAATAACTTCAGTGGATAGAAACTTTAGGTCTCCCTACAATCTTGGCCAGGGCCCGGCACGAGGTCGGCAAATGACAAGCTGGAAATCGTTCTGGGGCCAAAAAGCAAAGGGGAAATCGTTTTTGCGGGGTCCGGGGCAGAGCCCCGGAAAAAAATTGATAGTTCATGCTCGCTACTTATCTTGACATGTTATGTGCCTCAACAGGCGAACACTGGAGTTCGCGCGCGTCAAACCGCGCCGTCGCTAAGTGCCGCACGCGCGACGTCGCCCAAGCGATGCTATTTGTAACTGCCTACATGACTAGTTCTCAATGTGTGTGTAACGATATGGCACCAAATTTTGTGTGCGAACGGACAGAAGCTAATGGAAACATAGTATGAAAAATTATGAAAAACTTATGTGAACGGAACGAGTAATTAGCATTTTTTCCGAGAATTTCGCAAAACTGGTAAATGAAAATGTGAATTTAAACGGCTCGCTTGGAAAGCGCAGATGAACGATATGGTATGAAAATTGGTAAGTACATGCACACGGGCTTGCAGGACTTAACTAAGGAGTTTCATTGAGAAATTATGTGACTGAAGGTTGTGGCAAACTTTTTTCTGGAAATTTTGCGCTACCAAAGAAATGGAAAAATGGCTCGTTTGCAACGCAGAGGTAACGAAATCGCGCGGGCTTCGGTGTGTATATGCGCAATAGGACTAAGTAATAAAGTATGAAATATTATGAAAAACTTATGTGAATAAAGAGTTTCCTTAACTTATTTCCAAATTAGGTCGGCATTTGCCGACCTAATTCCCACCTGAGGTCGGCAAAACTCTCAGTTCACATAATTTTCTCAAAATTTTTACATAAATCTGTTGTACACCTAAAGTTTACTATATGGTGAAATTTTGGTTCCGAAACTCCTCCTCTTGTCCTTGTTGGAGCCCAAAATGGCATCAGCAGCCCAGCTTTCTAAGATAGAAAGCGCGCCCCAGTCAATCGATACGCGCGGGAACGGCGTCTCTCATTCCTATGACTGCAATTCTTTGATATTTTCTCATTCCCTAATCCTTTTTACTGCTTATTTTTCTTCCTGTTTCCTATCTTGGTACAGCAATTTGAGTAATATGAGGAATTTGAGCAATTTGGGCGCTTTTGAGCGCTTTTAGGCGAAGTGTGGCCGGTAATCTCGTCGCACAAGCACAAAACGTCATTTTTGGGCTCAAGGGAGTATTCGTAAAACTTACTGGGATCAAAGGGGTATTCGTTTTGGAAAACCCCGTTTGCCCACCTTGTGCCGGGCCCTGATCTTGGCCAGCCTTTAAAATTTTTGTTCATTCCTGAATTTCAGACGGAAGCGAAACCTGTTCTAGGGCGGTATTATTTACCAATCTTCTGTATAAGAGCTCCTGTACAGGTGCAACCCGTACGGGCGCGGGCACTGGCGTCCGCGACATATGAAGCGAAACTGGTGATTGGCCTGCTGCTTAATAGGGAACCTGCAATGGGGAACCCTCAGAAGGCTTTAGATACCACCAATGTTATGAACTCTCCTCCAAAGAAAAATGTGCAATAAGTGACTGGTAATTAGGACGATTGAGCATTTTCTCGCCCTCTGTACAAAAAAAAGACCCTACCTCTATGCTAACTGAACTGTTGTTAAGAACATTACTAGATGCGCATTCAAGCATGTTCGCACAGTCAAAATGGTCAAAGACCGGAAAGGAAAAAGCAAAAATAAAAAGCAATGGTTTTCATGCGTTTGCGAGACACAAAGTTCACTTCAACAGGTGGTTTTGATGTGCGCTCGCTCGCGCTGCTGGCGTTTTCTCCTCTTTGCGGGTTCCCCATTGAGGTCAAAACGCTTTATTGTAGCTGTGTCGTTTCATAAGAAACGCTTATCCTCTTTTTTTTATCTAAAAATACTCTCACACGTACTTTGATTTTGGAATTGTTTAGGTAACTCCGCACTTTCTCGAGTTTGAAAGCGATATGGTTTCATTTGACTCACAGATGCTTAGCGAACTAACCATTAGAGAAACTTGAGTTTTGTATTGAAAACATATCCGGTAAGAACAAGGTTGAAGGAAGAAGATCGATAGAAGAAGAACAGATTTGCACGATTGATTGGAAGTACTTGTTTTCGTAAAGGTACCTAAGCGCCTTCATGCAAAGCAAAGAGCAATGAGCGAGAAAAGAAGATAATTTACAGTTAGTTCGCTACGTCTCAAACTGTACAGGGCTGGAAGTACGAATAGGCGAAATGTGAATTTTTCAGATTGCTTTATGAAATAAAAAAAACTGTACCGAAGACCATCTCTACTGCAAAATCAAAACTACTTTGAAGGCGTTTTTTGTTTTTTTGCTCAAAACTATTCTTTGAAAATAGTTTATCGTAAAACTCACTCGAACACCGGCGGTTCCAGAAATCACTGCAATGGGTATGCTTTGTCGTAATCAAATTGAGCAAAAAAGTGTTTTCTACTTCAACGATTTCCTCTTGAAAGTTGAAATCATGCAAATCCGAAAATAAAAAGGTTTTAACGAGATAGTGAATAAAAATACTAGTATCAATTTCAAACTTTTTGTCGTTATTCTCCACAGAGGTTTTTAGTCTTCCAGAAAACTTGGTTAAAATTAGGTTTAGCCTCATAGTGTAAAGTAAATATTATGCGGACATTGAGGACTTTCGTGTTTCTTCTATTCAACTCAAAATTGCACTGCTTGTCGATGCCACTGATAGCTATCTATCGATTTCCCCAATTGTCAATGCATTCTCGTTCTTACTCTACAGTTTTGATAATTGGGATGACCTTTCCTATTCGATACAATTTTAACTCCATGTGTAGATTTTGTGACTCTTTCAGATTGCCTCCGATCCTTATGCAGCCAATCTAGACAACAAATTCAGTTTACGGCATCGGAAGTGGAACGACTACCTCTGCACTCAAATCTTGAGATCTTTTGTATGCAAGAAAATGGCTTTTGCACTAGATGCAAAATAAAAGTGCATTTGATTGTTGTAGACGACAAATTGCAACACCGTCAGGCTTTGAGCAATTGTCGAATCAGTTTCTTGTTTTTACTAATTTTTGCAATAATGAGACGGAGACACATAGTCATTGTAAGGTCATTTCACCCAACAGCTACGCGATTTGTATCGTTTTCTCCAAAGATTAGTTGTTTGATAATCCAGTAAATTCGCACTTTTTTCGCCGATGATAAAAAGGAAAATTTAGTGCTCGTTACCAACATAGTGGTTTGTTGATATACAAAAAAAACTGGGATCGGAAGGCTAACAAGGAAGTGACTTTTGAAGACTAAAAATATCAATTCAATTGCTTCAGAAACATGTACAGAGCTGTTTTTTGAAACCAGGGATCTGAAAATCGCATTATTAAAGGTGTTTAGCAAACGCAGTTTCTGTCGGACTACCTAAGAATTTGACGACACATCTAAAATCGATATTTTATCATCAAAAGTGAGATCTGCTCAGATATCCAGTTCGTTACGTACTTGTAAAAAGACACAAACTCACAGCTACCAATTTTCTCTCCACGAACCCAAAGAATTCAACGCGCCTATAATGTGCAGTTGAGAAGGCCCTATTGGCAGGATAACTTGATTTCTCATTTAAATTCTCATACAGTTACTTCAACATATACCTGCTCATCCAAAAACTGATAGGTTCTGGAAGCGAGTTAGCAAGGTCCTCGATTAAGACATGCCCGTTGTCAAAACATTCGATGTCACTTCATAATATACAAACGTATCGAATTATGGAGGTCGTATTCGAATCTATGCAAGCCTCACACTACAGTCAACATGTATGGATCCGATTTCCGACAGGGCTGCTGCTTTTGAGTAGATATCTAATTATAAGTTGCAACTTTTTTCATTAAGCAGGGCAGCACTGCTTTTAGAGGGTTAGCGATGAGGCAAATTCAGGCACTTGCTGTAGCCATTACCTAAACATCAAAAAAATGAAAGCCAAATACTTGCTCGTAAGTCAATACTTTACTGTTTCTATATGGAATATTGTTGCCAATACGTGATGAAATAAACACTTGCTTTGAGCTGCTAAAAAGCCAGCCTCGGTACCCTTTGCTTCAACCAGATTGGCTCCTGTACGGCGTTGCTTCATGACCTAGAAGGCACTGCTCGCGTTAGTCTCGTCGTCTGCTCGAAGTAGCGCCGCAAAAGATTTCTTCCTAAGCGAGAAATCCGCTTCGGAAGGGACGTAATCCGAAGCTAGTCGCTTCGCCCAGCTGGTCACTCCGCCCATTTTGCAGGTTAGGCGAGCTGCGGCGCTGATATACGCCGGGCGTATAACGCGCAGCCCTGCGACTTGCATTGCGCCGTTTAAAAAACGGGTTTTTTGGTTATTTTGCGGATTCTCGACTATATATTCGGATAGGCGTATGAGAAGGCCTGGAAGGACAAAAACCTGGAAGTTGAGGATTTGGATGGACGGTGCCTTTAACGTGCAGGTGTCACGTGATGGATCATGTACGACCAAATGTTTTCGAAAATCGGGGACCAGGAATATAGTGGTCTATTGCTTCTCTGCGCACCCATGGGGAGTACAAAGAGAGCAGTTGGCAATATGTTCGCAGCTGCTAAGGCATTCATCCAATAAATAGGAATGTGCTGCATTATCTTGCCAAACACATCTTACAATCAAAGGTTACCTTGCAACGCATTTGTAGAAAACAACTGGCAAAAGCGCAGACCCTACACGAATGAAAGCCAGGCTAAGATACCTCTCTGTATCCCTTATATATGTGAAAAGTTCAGCAAAGCCGTTAAGAAAAGCATGCTACGTACAGGCTTTGAAGACGCTGTAGATGTAGATACATATATATCACACCTCTTAGTCTGGAAGCTACTCAACTTCGCAATCGCTCATGGCACGGTTCACGTGACCTGCAGATCCATGCACAGAAGTTTTCTTTTACCCCTTTCCCTCACTTCAGACATCCACAATCTTCTTGGCTGTGGTCTGCGGCTGCGTATACGAGATCCAGGGGAAAATCGTATCCAGCAGATTTCGCAACTGGCTCATCCGTTCAACAAACACGTCTGCCCATCTCCTTGGAGAACTTCCTTGAGAAACGTTTTGCTTCGTGAGGAATCCACTTCGACTTTCTTAATGTCCATCTGTCGTCTGTTCTTCTCATGATGTGACCGGCCCATCGATGTTTCGCTTTCGCAACGTATTCCGCTGGGTCGCGAAGACGGGACATTTTTCTCAAATCAGTACTGAAGTCCGACAAGATGTCCTGTGTAAGGTCATCTTCTGAAGATTGCGAAGCGCTCTGTGGGTGGTCCGTAGAGCTTTCAAAATGGCTACAGTGCCGGCCTAGAGCTCAGCCGCCAAAGCGCCGGAAGAGATGCAAGATTTGACGTAGGATCCGTTGCGAAGAGGGATTTGTCGCCGGGTAAAATTGCAGAATTTTGGAGCCAGCTCTTGCATAATACTAGAATGTATTCACATCTTAGAATCTATGTCAATACCAGAAAAATTTAAGAGATCGCTGATATATTTAGCATTATTTTAAGGGACAGTACTTTTTCCGGACCATGTAAAATCAGCAATGCTTGTAATCATAATAAAGCGCTTTTTAGTCAAGGCTCCTACTGTGATTTTGAAGTAATGAAAAGTTATTGTTGATCCGTATTCTTGCGAATCTAATTCGAAGGTAGCGTTACATTATGATATTCAAAGTTCTGCTCTATTTGAAAAAGAGAGTTATTGCAAACGAGCAATACATATTTTGAAATGCCATGTAAATGAGCAGCAAAAGCAAAATCGCGTATCGCTGAGAATTCAGCGCATCATGTTGAATCCGATTGCTGAAACTCTGTCCTTTGCGCATTTTGTGAGTGTGGCTCCTAGAAGGCTTTTAAAAGCTTGAAACTAGTTGAATCTTGCACATTTACATTGCGGCCACACAATGTAAATGACCTGGGAGGGAAGCCGTGGAAATTTTTGAGGTAAAAACGCGCCTTTGACTACTTTACATTGACTCGATGCTCAAAAAATGCGATAAAGTGAAAATCACGGCTTTTCATGTCGATTTAGCCGTACAGTTTTTCACAAGGCGAATGTCGCATGATTTTTGAACTCTCTACTGAGCCAAGAACTTCCGCTATAAATCTGCTATATATGTTCAATTGCTCAATGAACGAAGAATATATGACCCGATAACTGCTTTCTTGGCATGTTTGAGCGTTGCATTTTCACTCGACAATTTTTGTTTTCGAGTACTTGACAATTGATAATTCTTATAATATGGTAATAATCTTGTGCCGATGTAATCGGCACCTCTCTTTGTAGCCTAAGTCTTATGCCAGATTGCCGTAAAGATCATGCCATAAGCATGACCTGCTGTGATATGAGTGTGTTGATTGCCCAGATGCATGCCAAGTTACTTTGCTCCGCCTGCTATCCTCAGCATTCTATCACTGTCCCAATGCGGACAAGTCGTCTAACTCAATAAATCTGTTGGGCTAGTGTACTGTGCACACCAACAGATACCTCCACAAAGCGGCAATACGCCTAAGGCTACGTCAACATACGTCAGCCTAATATTTCTGGTGCATCGGCTAAACAAGACCGATACCATGCTCCGCTTCCAAGAACAAGACAGAAGCCACAATGGAGCGATTCCGACTTTGTATCATCATAGGGAGGATGTGAAGATACACGCCAAAAGACTCGCGGAACTACTACGAAAGTACGCGAGCTATGGTGAGAAAATATTATTTCCAGACGATATACAGGAGCGACAAGAAATATGCGTCGACAAATTGAAGGCACTACCAAAGTGCATTTTCGACATCCTCCCGGGCTTACACTTGATGCGATCGAAAACCGACGCGCTAAAGAAGCTGCGTACAAGCGAGTACAAGATCAAGAAGCTAGTGGCAGAAGATTGAGATTCGCTCGACAAAGAGATAAGTCAAATCATTAATGATGTCCAAATGTTTATTTACACACTAGAAGAATGTGAATCAAAGCTAAAGATAGAACTGTCCAGACTGGAACGTGAAAAATCGTTCAATTCACTGCAAAAAACTAACAGAGACGAGGATACCTTTTTGGAAACAGCAACCGAAGAAGAGAATTACAACGTGCCTTTATCCGCTAAGAAGTTCTCTGCCACAGACGGCTCATCTGCTCACGACGAAACAGAACAGAAGTCTGCTAGATCGGTCATCCCAATTATCGATGAGGATGGCTTTAGCTGCGCGACAGTTGAAGCAAAAGAATCGCAAAAAACCGAGGTGCAATTAGTCAATGGCGACGATGACCAATCCACGGACACAACCTTCCTCGTCCACGCTGTGGCATCTCTGCAGGCCATGGCACTTCCAGTAACAGGAAAAGCAAAGACAGCCGTCTTCAATGATGAGCGAATTCCCGTTTTATTCCCATATAAGACTACTGTGCACATTGACAATATCTCTGAGCGCAAGTCTTTATCACTCTATCGTGATGAATGTGCTATTCACAAAACTTCATTTTCATTCAATTTCATCGTCTGCTTATTCCAACCATCTCCCTTTTGTCGTCGCCACGTCCGCTCATATTTCGCGGATCTCAAGACAATTCGAGCTGTACGCACCACTCACCAACGACCACTGCTCTATCCAGACAAAAAGAAAAAAGTACGAAATGGAGTAGATTATTTGATGTGTTTCTATCATGTCCTCTTCATCCCTCTTCTTCTGCTTCATAGATGGCCGGCCGCAGTGTGCCGATGTAATCGGCACCTCTCTTTGTAGCCTAAGTCTTATGCCAGATTGCCGTAAAGGTCATGCCATAAGCATGACCTGCTGTGATATGAGTGTGTTGATTGCCCAGATGCATGCCAAGTTACTTTGCTCCGCCTGTTATCCTCAGCATTCTGTCACTGTCCCAATGCGGACAAGTCGTCTGACTCAATAAATCTGTTGGACTAGTGTACTGTGCACACCAACAGATACTTCCACAAAGCGACAATACGCCTAAGGCTACGTCAACATACGTCAGCCTAATAAATCTGATAATTTCTGCAAAGCAACCAACTACACCGCTTAAGTGGAAACAGAATCTTTTATACCAGAGAAAAACATTTCGTTGACATGTTCATAATTTGATAGGGAATGCATGTAGAAAAGTGATAACTTACTTGGCTTATGCTTTTTTGCAATGCTAAAGAGAACCCCCTTATCATTTGGATCTGTTATGTTTTGTGGGTAAAGTCAGTCTTCTCACGTTAGCAGGTATTTCCAAAAACTTATCAGCGGTCAAAGTCGATAGCTGGTCCGAGTGCTTTGTGGATGGCGATAGTGAATCACTTGAAGATTGTGCCAACCACAGCTCTACAAATACTCGTAGTGGGATTGGTTGAGCGAACTTCCAAGGTTGATAACACTTCTTTATTCGCTAACGTTTCGGCGCTTTCGCCTTCTTCAGAGCCTGCAAGCCGAAAGTATATGAACTTACTCGTCCAGACGTCAACAATAGATAAAGTATCATTCAAGAACAAGGCCAATGCTAAACAAAACCATATTCACAAGCACAGTACTCACCTTAGATAGCACAAGACGGAAGTCCGAGGACCACCACTATACACAAGACTCAACCTCAGCTCTTTTATACGTGCCTGGATGACCCGGCCTCATATTCGAATCCGCATAGGGACTGATAAGGCGCGAGTTCTCTCTTTATGGCGGTACACTCCTCCTTCCGGTTTATTTTTGGATTTTTGGCGCTAATCCAAAACGCTTCTAGTATTTTGCGCGTAAGGATCTCGGGTTCTAACGACAAGATCTTTACAGTAACTTGTATAGGAGCCCCACCATGGCGCGTTATGCGATGTTCCCCTAGTGGCGTAACTGCTTTGAGCTTATTTAAACCATCTAAATGCTCCTTAACGCGACAGCAAAGCGGACGTCCTGTTTCGCCAATGTAAAAGTCACCGCATGATAAGCATGTAATGAGGTAGATAACCCCGGCTAGCATACAGTCCCCACATCTACCATACGGGCAAACCATACAGTTTGGAGTGGTACATATGCGGTCATAAGCTCGATTGCGAACCAATTGGCGTTTGAGATTAGCGGGAGGAATATCGACCACTCTTACCACGCCGTGCAAACCCGCCTGCTGTACGCCTCGCCGCACTGCCCTGCTCAATTCATCAGAGATGAATGGCAGACAGAAGGGGATCTCGTTATCAGTGCTCATACCATGGGCTCTGCTCCGAGAAGACCCGCGTGCTCCACGGTTGTGCTCAAGTGTGGCATAGCCATTGGAAGCAGCAATCCTGTGGGCCAAGGCGATGGAGTACGATCGTTCGTCGCTGCCGGAACATACCCGCAGAGCTGTTTTGTACATGTTGCCCACAATAGACCGTTTGGTGCTATTTGGATGTGCAGACAAAGAATGCACCAAGATGTTTTTACTGCTGGGTTTGCGATACCACTTAGTTTTGTAACTGCCGCCTGCTAGATGAATCTGCACATTCAGAAACGCCAACCACCCCCCAGTAGGCTTCTCCCTGGTGAAAGCGATGTTTGGTGACTGCTGGTTTAATATTTGGAAGCAAGTATCTACTTCGGCTTGAGTTGGGCATATGACGCAGCAGTCATCTATGTAGCGACCGTAGAGCAGGGGTTTTCGCTGCAGCACTGGCGCTTCTATTTTAGACATAAAAATGATTGCCAAAGTAGGCGCGAGACGTTGCCCCATTGCCAAGCCTCTAATCTGTTTGTAATATTGGCCCGACCATCGGAAGACTGAACATTGCAAGCATTCGTGTAGCAGGGTCATTATTCCGTGGATGCTTCTGCTCTACAAATAGGTTCATGGCTACAAGTACTGTACTCTTCCAGCATCTTCCAGGCGCTTGATGCTCGTGATTAGGTTTTGAGAAAAAAACCTTTATGTTCAAGATCTTTTTTAGAAAAAACAGAAAATTTCTGCAAAATCTGATTCCCTTCCACTCAGTTTCGCAGAATCCTTCCCAAGCTGATATATTAGCTACTATTTGTTTGACGAATGAGTTAAGATAGCGCCTGCTCTATTTTCGAATAAAAACATACGGATCGAGGACAAAAAACAGAGAATCCATTAAAACAATTCGGATCGGAATTTTCGAATAAAAACATACGGATCGAGGACAAAAAACAGAGAATCCATTAAAGCAATTCGGATCGGAATTTTGCACACACACATATATTCAGGGCCCAGCACCGATGGTTTGGGGTCAAACTGGACTTCGTTTTTGGAGTAAGAAGCAACGGGGACATCGTTTTTATGAGGTCCTGGAGGAAGCGCCAAAAAACACGACGAACATGTCAGGTTTCACGAGTTGAACGTGTTCTTTCGCAAGCGCGCGATTTTCAAACGCAAGACTCAAACAAACAAATGGCTTGTTTACAGCGCACAAACAATTACATGGCTCCGAATTTGGGCTATGTGTACACAATATTACTCCAAACTATGTTATGTAAAAAGTTCCCAAAACTTATGTGTCCTAATATCCGTTCTCGAATTTGTTGGTTTCTAGACCAACTACCAAACCAACTGGGTTGGTTCGGAGCATAAATATCGGAGAGTTCACATAAGTTTTGGATCTTTTTGACTTGGACGATTAGAACGGTCAAAAATCTATCATATAGTGAAGAGAGCGGATCAAACCGTTGCCTCTCCCCTTTTTTGAGTCAAAAGTAGTATAATTCTACGCGTTGATAGATATCGCGCTCCAATCACTCGCGGTGTCCTTTGAAATGTGTGGCGAAAAATGCATCGCAGAATTGCTGAGGCTAAAGATTTGATTGGCCTAGGAGATTTTCGACATTCCCAGCATCAAAATGGCACTATACCCAATGGCAGAGCCTTTAATCGACTCGAAATGTTTTTTTTTTGCTTTTTTGTTGTATTACATACCTAAAAATGCGCCTTTTTCGCTTTTTTGTTGCTATTTTGGTCGAATAAGGGTTCCCCTACTGATTTTCACGTCGAGAGGGACTTCGTAAATTTTCGCGAAGTCATGGGGGACTTCGTTTCCTAAAAACCTCCAAACCAACGCGTGCCGGGCCCTGCATATATTAGGTCGTTCCGAAAGTAATGTCGCTTTTTTCAAACGTATGCCACATCTCGTGGAACAAAGATATGTAAAGGATTCTGGTAGCATTTGATGCAGCAATTCATTCTCTTTCTAATGGTTATATAACTATCGCACAAAATTGAATAACCTCTGAGATTATCGGAATCTGCGACCCATGCTTTTTGAGAAGGTCAAGTTTCACAATTTTTCCAAATTTTTATAACAACCCCCGAAAGGAGTCCAAGTTATGTATGGATAGAGCAAACCCTATGGGAAACAGTACAACTTTTTTCTACTTTTCAGAGCTCGTCATAATTCCTGTATAGATTGTTTGATGGAACCACCCAATTTTAGCAGGCTCGTCTCAGACACAAATGCATCAAACACCAAGAAATCGTCTGATTTTGAAACTTACAAAAATGGATTATGGTTTTACACTAATTTTACAAAGCAAATGAGCGTTTACCGCTTCCGATTAGCAACTTTCGAAAATTCCGTGTACAGCCGGAGGCGCGCTGGAAAACCTGAATTACGATGATTTTATCTTGGAAAACTCGATGAATCGAAAACCAAAAACAACTGGTAAAAAGAGGAGAAAAAGCTGCGTCAAATGACACCCGAGCTGCTTGCCGGTTGTTGTTCTGTGAGGTTTGAGTTGATCAAATATGGAATTTGATGGCATTTTAAAACTGATTCCAGAAACTCTAAGAAGCAAGCTAAGGAAAAGAAAAAATTACTCTGTGTCCTATAGGGTTTGCTCTATCTACCTGCCACTTGTACTTCTTCGGAGAATAGGTACAAAAATTTTAAAAAATTGCCGAACTTGACCATGGCAAAAAGCATGAGTTGCAGATTTTGTTAATTTTTCGAAAGCTTAATGAAAAATATGCAATGAAATTACAAACTTTAGAAAGAGGATTAAATGCTGCATCGAATGCTCCTAAGATCTCTTGAAAATCTTGATTCCATGAAATGTGGCGTTCATTTGAAAAAAGCGACATTACTTTCGGAACGACCTAATATATGGGCCGTGCAGATGTCATAGGATATTTTCGGTATCGATCGATATTGACATATTAATTTTGCAACAAGCAATTGATCTACAGGCTGGGAGTTGGTACAGAGTGGAAGTAAATATGCTGACCACCATTAAAATACCAATCTTAAAACCTTTCATTTTTGTCGATTTTATCGGTTTCTGAACAGTCTGGGCAGCAACGGGAGTTATCACGGAGAATGCGTATCTATATCAATTATGTGCGTGAGGTGAGTTGCGAAAGCAACAAGGTGACTCTAAACGCGAGGGGAAACGTTCCTTTTAAAGATCGCAGTGCGACCGATTATTTATAAAACCTGAGCTTAAAAGATTATAAAAGAGCTCGGACAAGGTATTGTTCTAAACATCTCTCGGTTTTGCGGTGCTATGCCATGAAGTCATGACGCCAATGACATACCATTTGAAACATTCTTTAAGCTATTTCAAGTGGTATATCGCATGTGTAACTACTCTTTGTTTTCAGGTGAAAAGGCAAAAAGTTGTACTATAGCGATTTTGTAATAAAAAGAAAATCATGTTCCAGACTATATTCCTTGCAAGCTTTGTTTAACTGCGTGTGGATGGAAAGAGTAAAAGCTCTAGCAAAATGTGGCCGAAATTGCGCGTTTCTTTTGCAAAGAAGTAAATAACAAGTATTTCCGGTCTCAGCGAGGCTGATGATCATGTCTTGACTTAAAGCTCGACACCTACGAGTTGTTATAGGTTGGAATGGTGTTCCCTTATCCATTGCAGCGATATTTTGAGTATTCTCATGTCTTTTACTGCTTAGATAGCGCTTAAAGTTCATAATTTGACGAAGTGATTGATTTCGTATCTCAGCAATTATGAAAGTAATCAAACATGTGAATGACCTTGTATAGATATCTTTTGTGCGAGAATGATATGTTTTAACATTTATCAAAATTAGAGCATCTGATAGTTTCTTTTCCTAAGAAATCTGCATTTATTCTACAAGTGTCCCATTATTTCCGTTCACCCCAATACAATCATGGCTGGAAGGCTGTTAATATAAAGTCGAAATAAGCGTGACGTTTTACCTGAAGAACTTTCGGACTTCAAGCAAGGATTGCAAAGCGCATATTAATCAGAAAGTTACGAATTTGTCTAATTCGGTGGTGTGTTTTCAAAACCTTGGGCTTTGATTTTTTGTGACAAAATCAATGCACATCATGCAAATTACATAACATTACATTATCATATTATGCGCAAATTTCTTCACTAACTGCTGCGAAGCGTATTCTTAGAATTTCACTAAGTGAGTTTTTCTCCTTATTGAGATTACTCCTCTATTTTTTTGTCATACTCGTTTGCAAATTCAGTACATGACTTCTCAATCACATGATGTACTTTATTGCGAAAGTACGATGTAAGAATAAAATAAAACTAGCTGGCATACCCGGCTCCGCCGTATATTCCGAATAGAAAATTCCATTTCTTAACCGATCCGGACCAAACTTGGCACACATACACTTCGGGCCCCGGCGGGTGTCACAGTCTACTTTTCATTATCGATTGATGTCGATTTTATCGATTTTTTGCAAAATTTGAGCTAGGGGGCTGGAATTTGGCAGGGGGTGTAATCGAGCATGCTGATCACCCCCACGGGGGTGATCAGCATGCTCGATTACCCCCCTGTGCCAAACCCCAGCCCCGTAGCTCAAACTTTGCAAAAAAATCGATGAAATCGTAAAAGTAATGCACGATTTCAAAAACTAATATTGTATTCGGAATCCCCATGCTCACTTACCCCCTGTGCCAACTCCCAGCCCCGTAGCTCAAATTTTGCAAAAAATCGATAAAATCGATATCGATCGATACGAAAAGTAGCCTATGACACCCGCCGGGGCCCGAAGTGTATGTGTGCCAAGTTTGGTCCCGATCGGTTCAGAAATGGAATTTTCTATTCGGAACATACGTACATACATACAGACATACAGACAGACATACAAACAGACATTCAGCTTTATATATAAGATAAATAAGCTACGGAACCGCTGAACATTTAATGTTATCCTGCCTGATCTGAGGACAGGACCACATTCTATTGCCATAACCCTGACTCAACCTAGTATACACACCCCTGTTTACAATAATGATAGTAGTATTAGTAAAATGCACTGTACAGGTCATCTGCACAGGTCTAAAGACATATGTGAAAAAACAAATAAATAAATAAAGGCTGCTGCATGACGAAGGCGCAATAGCAGTATTAGTTGAGCGGGCGCGAACTCGGCACGCGCGTATCCGTACCGTTGTAAATCCTGCGCCTTACGCGCTCTGCGACTAAAAGCCGCGTTCGCGCAAATTTTGTGGGATGTTTTTTAACATTTTTGTAGGCCTGTGGAATTCTACAAAAAGGAGGTCAACGGCAGTCACGCCTTTGGAATTTTTTTACAGGGCTAATTGAATTTCCAATAAATCAGTTTTATTATTTACAAGTAACAAGTCACTTGCACATTTTTATTACTCATGTAAGTAATCGTCAAAAATTCTACAATCCAACATCGCCCCCCTCCCCTCCGCCCCCTTATCAGAAGCTAGACTCTTGACATCAAGTTGTACATTCTATTTTTCAAAAGCGAGCATCACTGGGAAAGCCAATATAAATTTGGTGGGCGCTGCTCTGATTGAAATAAATTCCAAGCTTGTTACGTGTAAGGTGCAGTAACTTGTCAATACGTTTTACAATGGTATACGGAGTTATAAGCCATTAAAGCAAAGAAAAAGACATTTCAGTACTGTCGTAATTTCATTGGAGGAATTGACGCACATTTTACATCTTGTGTAGGTTGAATGCTATAGAACTTTATTGACTTTTCCTTTCATCTTCTTTTTGTCCAAGAATCGCAATACTTTTTTGGTTGTTCAAGCTGACTCTAGGCGGTACATCGACATCCATTACTTCAGCGATTCAGCCGTAACATGAAGCGGTAATGCTTTTGCCCGTGAATGCTTTGTAATCTTATCGTAGAAAAATGCAGCTGTCAATATGAAAGGTTTTTCAGAGAGTGATACGCTTACTTACTAAAAACTCTTATCGGCGACACTTCAGTGTTCCTTATTGTACATTGCCCTCTTACCGTTTTACATGAAATAATGAATAGCTTGAGCATTTTCATTTTCGCCTTCCACTAGCAAATAAGGAAGTGTGCAAAAAATTAGTATAGGCATCTTCACATGGGCCTCTCTATCAACTCTTGACCCTACTTTTTATCACTATTTACAATTGGCTTGATAGTGAGTCCAGAAGGCTAGCATATTCAATAGGCCCTGCAATGTAGGATAGAACAATTCAGTCTCTGATAATGGCCTCTAGATCAAATACTTGTGATATCTCCAAACAAATTCCCATTTCACAAATAAGTGACCAAAGCAACCCTCCTATGGAATATGACTATAAGAGAAAGGTAATGCACTTAGATATTTGCTTTGCTACAGTGTGAGAAAAGGTTACCGTTGATACTAAGAGTTAGAGATTCTGGAAACTAGCGCTATAATTGGTAGGGAATTTCTGGACTGCTAGAGCAAATTTGCGTCGCATTTTGCATCATACATAATGTGGTAACAAAGTACTGGTAGCAACGTCTAGAAGAACGTAACTTCTTCAAGGGCGTAATTAAGATCGGTAGTCATAGGTTCATAGGATTATAAGTAAAAATGAAGCTGTTTGCGAAAAATAGAGTACGCACAACGGTTTGAAAGTGTGCATAAGCTGTTGATAGGGGTTGCCTTATGTAGTTCGGTAAAAAACAAATGGAATTCGAAAACTTGAGTTTTGGAGCCACGAAGTTGAACGTCACACTTTTATTTTCATTTCTTGAAATTCTAAGAAATTTTCAAAAATTCTTATGTGCAAGGAGTGTTGACGAGGTGCAAAGGTCTATCCATCAGTAGTGTTAGACCCGTGGTCCATGTGCAAAACACCCACTTTGTTGGTGGCAGTCCATATTATGGACATTTTTGTCAACGGGCTAGCATTCTTTCAAATGATCAGGTACAGACCGGGCGATGAGGTAGTCGGGCAGGGAAAGGACCGTAGTTTCTAATAAATATACGGGGATGGCACAATCATGATCGCACACGTTCACGTGAGCTACATGGTACACCTTGTCAGCGCACATTCGCATTTCAACAGAAGAACAATTTTTAAAAACTCACAAAAAGTATTTCCAACCTTTTGGTATCAGAGTCTACACGATGCGCAAAAAGGAAATTTTTTCGATCCATTTTTCACCTCTTGTTTTTGACATGCTAGAGGCACCGAAGTGCTGCCATAAAAAAGACAGTAGAAAATATGTTTAAAAAATGGTAAAGGAAAAACACAGTTTTACATAGAGCAAAGAATGAAGAAAAATATGTCAATTTGAGTACGCTCACAAAGTTGTCGTAAGCTTGCTAGCTATGTATTTGTGCATTTGCGGCATCAACCATACTGCTATGTACGCCCTGCCACTCCCTACATACAGAGCAAATTTGAAGATTCTAAAAAACTTCCGGAATTTCTCAAAATTTTACAAAAAAAGGATAATAGACATTTTCCGCAACCTAATAGCACAAGCCTTGGCAATGTAAAAGCATGTTGAAATCTGGTTCAGAAAACCGAGAAGAAAAAACTCTGAACGTCTGTGGTTCTGGATTTTAAAGGAATTTGACGACCACGGTGATAGACTTGTACATAATTTAGAACGTTCATGAGATATCTTGGTTTGCAGGTGTGTATTGACTGTAACCAGTGCTAGAGATACTAAGAATAGGTTTGGTATGCCTACACTTGCAAACAGAAATATCTCAACGGACCTTCTAATGTAAGTCTCAAACATTCCTTGTACCGTTGTCGTTAACCCTCTTCACGTCCAACAAATCACAATTACAGTGAGTTCAAGTTTCCAACTGGTCAGCTTAAATCACACCCATGTCCATCCTTTCATCCCAGTCTTCCAAAGCTTGCATAAGAAACCACGCGAAATTAGTCCTTACTCTTATGTAAAACAAAGTACTAAAAGAAGTACACAGGATGCTCCCAATGAAGTTGCTGCTCTTTGCACTGCTTCCATTGACAGAAGCTTACATAAGCCCGAACAACAACAACCAAATTCCCAGGTTTATGTTTCTTTGGAAGTCATTTTAAATCAAAAGTGGTTATTATTTACAGAAGCTCGGATCCGTCTCCGTCGCTATTCTTTCTTCACAATTCTAACTCAGGCTAGTGACATATCTTTTCTTTTTTTCCGCAACACAAAAATCTTTCTGGAAATAATGCTGGAATCGATTTTCGTAAATTATCATAAGGGTGTTTCGGTTTTTCTTAAACATGCTTGGGTGAAGTCCTCGACAAACTCTACCTAAAAGCAGTGTCCAAGCAAAATCTGATCGCATGGCTCTTTCGCCGGAAAATTGATGAGGGGGTCCTAACTAAGGCACTACCCAAGGGGCAGCGCAAATTGTTCAATCACGGCTGATAAATCCGCTACCGATAACCCCGCGCCTGCGCCGTGACCGTAACCCAAGAACGACTTCGCTCACTTTAACACTACGTTCGCGCTGCGACCAATCCTAAGTGTTACGGTCACGGCGCAGCAGTGGAGTGTTTGTGGATGGATCTTAGCCGTGAATGGATTATTTGTGCTGCGGTTTGGGCAGTGCCTTAGCTAGAGCCTTCTCGTCAGCTTCCAGACAAAAAACCTATGTGCCCAGATTTGCCTGGACACTGCCTTTAGGAGCTAGGTCTCTCGGGTTGCGAATTACAGCAAGAGAGGATAAGCTAGGCAAGAAAGGACAAGCTACTAACGAACCCTCTTGATGAGCTTTTAGGTATCAGTAGGTTGTTGAAGGCAATAGGACGCTAGAATTCATTTGGTTAACTTTCGTAACCGATTAACCCCAAAGTGAGCGTAAGTCTGTTTGATAGACAATAAATATCAAGCACTGAGAATGGAAGGATACTCGGCGTCCGTGGTCTTCTGATATGAAATGTGTGCCATTACACTCCTTTGAACACTGACTCCAAATCTGACTTGCGCTGCTAATCGTTTCGCAAAAAAATTTATGAGAGATTTTCGCGCCAAATTTGCGAGATGTTGCAGGTATTTTGTAGTGTGCGTCCTTTTGCGTTTTCTACTTTTGCATGGCCACAATTAAGCTTCTCAAAAGTTAAGCGTTTTAGTTTTGCACGGCCTGAGTCAAGTTTCTCCTAAGAAGTTGAGGATCCTGAGGTAAAGGTAAATGCATGCCTCTCACTGTTTGATTTGGAATATAGAAAAAATGGTCACCAGTTGCGTTAAGATGTATTCATTGATTATAATTTGAGTAGAATTACTCGCAAAAAACAAACAACCCTTGACAAGTGACCATGACGAGCACCCCGGTCAATTTCGAATTCCAGTGCAATACTGCTTTTTTTGTGAATTGCCGCTGAGAAAGAAAACCGCAACCACTTGTTCTTAATCCGCTGAGCTCATTGCGAGGAACTTCTATGCTTCAATAGCTTTGACATAGATTTCAATCAGGGCCCGGCACGAGGTCGGCAAATGACAAGCTGGAAATCGTTCTGGGGCCAAAAAGCAAAGGGGAAATCGTTTTTGCGGGGTCCGGGGCAGAGCCCCGGAAAAAAATTGATAGTTCATGCTCGCTACTTATCTTGACATGTTATGTGCCTCAACAGGCGAACACTGGAGTTCGCGCGCGTCAAACCGCGCCGTCGCTAAGTGCCGCACGCGCGACGTCGCCCAAGCGATGCTATTTGTAACTGCCTACATGACTAGTTCTCAATGTGTGTGTAACGATATGGCACCAAATTTTGTGTGCGAACGGACAGAAGCTAATGGAAACATAGTATGAAAAATTATGAAAAACTTATGTGAACGGAACGAGTAATTAGCATTTTTTCCGAGAATTTCGCAAAACTGGTAAATGAAAATGTGAATTTAAACGGCTCGCTTGGAAAGCGCAGATGAACGATATGGTATGAAAATTGGTAAGTACATGCACACGGGCTTGCAGGACTTAACTAAGGAGTTTCATTGAGAAATTATGTGACTGAAGGTTGTGGCAAACTTTTTTCTGGAAATTTTGCGCTACCAAAGAAATGGAAAAATGGCTCGTTTGCAACGCAGAGGTAACGAAATCGCGCGGGCTTCGGTGTGTATATGCGCAATAGGACTAAGTAATAAAGTATGAAATATTATGAAAAACTTATGTGAATAAAGAGTTTCCTTAACTTATTTCCAAATTAGGTCGGCATTTGCCGACCTAATTCCCACCTGAGGTCGGCAAAACTCTCAGTTCACATAATTTTCTCAAAATTTTTACATAAATCTGTTGTACACCTAAAGTTTACTATATGGTGAAATTTTGGTTCCGAAACTCCTCCTCTTGTCCTTGTTGGAGCCCAAAATGGCATCAGCAGCCCAGCTTTCTAAGATAGAAAGCGCGCCCCAGTCAATCGATACGCGCGGGAACGGCGTCTCTCATTCCTATGACTGCAATTCTTTGATATTTTCTCATTCCCTAATCCTTTTTACTGCTTATTTTTCTTCCTGTTTCCTATCTTGGTACAGCAATTTGAGTAATATGAGGAATTTGAGCAATTTGGGCGCTTTTGAGCGCTTTTAGGCGAAGTGTGGCCGGTAATCTCGTCGCACAAGCACAAAACGTCATTTTTGGGCTCAAGGGAGTATTCGTAAAACTTACTGGGATCAAAGGGGTATTCGTTTTGGAAAACCCCGTTTGCCCACCTTGTGCCGGGCCCTGATTTCAATGGCTGGCTTCGACTCAGATAATCGCCGGGGGCAGGCGGTCCGCAAACTCGCGCTTTTCTGCAGGCGGTCAGCAGAATTTTGGGGCGTGGCCAAACCTTCAGCGGGCGGTACTTCCGCGTTCTGCCAGCGGGCAGCAATACAGAATTTTTTGCGAGCGCTCGTCAAATAATATCTTCCAGCGAGCGCTGGCCAAACTTTCAGCAAGCGCTCGGACTCTTTCTAGGTATTTTCGGGCGTACGTCGAGCGCAGGTAAGACTCTGTGTGGCAGAGGTGTCACCGTTGGTTTAATTACTCAAGTTTGAGGTACTTTCTCTCAGCGGAAAGTACCTGGGGGTTGCGCGGTCCTCCACAAAGGACCGTGCGGCCCTCGAAATTTTTGCATATTCTCGCGGAAAGTACGCGAGAATGCGGCGACTGCGCCGCAGGTAATCCATAAAGAAACCGCGATTGTTCTTCAAGCATTCGTCTTTAATTTCGCCAACTTTCCTCCGAATTTCTGCAAGCGGGCCGCAAAGAATCAACGAACTACTTTTCCGGTGCGCGCTTGCTCAAAATTCGCATGGTCGCCTGCCCCCGGCGATTATCTGAGTAATTGCAATCGAACAGTAAGAGCAAACGTTTATTGTTTCCGTAAATGTAAATCAAAATCCACAAAACTGATAAAAGGTCACACTAAATTAGTGAAAGCCTACGTCATTCGCCGTACAATCAGCCTAATCGGTCTTTCTTCACTAATTTCGCACGTACCCTTTGCTTCAACTAGATCGGTAAGAAGGCGGAGCTTCGTGACCTGGGAGTCGAGCTCGCATCCGCGACGCAGGCTGCGCCTTCCTCGCAACATGCTCTTTAATCATTTAGCATGGATAGGTTACGGAGCCCTGCCTTTCAGCCGCCGATCTGGTTGAAGCAATACATAATGAAAGTAGGGAACTGGTTATGGGGGTGAGGTTGGGGAGGCAGAAGCAGTAGAAGTGGACCTATCATTGTAAACTGGCAGAGATTGAGGTATCTTTTTATACGAATAGTTGACCCATATTCGACTAGCTTCCCTCAAGCTGAAAGTCGATGGCGAATCAAAGCCGTTGTCGCGTTCATCATGAAATTGCTTTCAATTACGCAAGATGAAATTTTGTCTGCCAATCATGATCCTTAGCTTTTAGCATGTTCCGGGCACTGTCCAGATGGGTGGGCTTACCTTAGTGAAACGAATGCTTGCTACAAGGTATGTGGTAAGTTTGAAATAAAGATTATGATAAAGGATAGGATGAAATAAGTTTGATATGATAAAGGATAGGATGAAGTAAGTTTGAATGGTTTGAATGCATTTGAAAACATCCGGAATCATGATTGTGCATTAGCACAGTCTCAGTAAAATGCTCGTCATTGTTACATTTTATGTCTTTTTTCAGCAAACCCCATCTGTTTTTTCTATAGAATTCTGCCTCCTACAAGGGAGCGATACTTGGTGTCCATGGCCTTTTGAGAAAAGGTGTATACTATTACACTCGTCTTGTAGCGCTGATTTCGAATCTGACTTCTGTTTCTGCTAATCGTTTCTCTGAAAAAAAATTATGAAGGGTTTTTGCGTTAAAGAAAACACGGTCGGAATGCTGAAACCACTTCTACGGTGGTGTAGTGGCTAGTGCGATAGCCTCACAAATTAGTGCAGGTTTAAGTTCGAGTTCTTTTGTGTTTTTCAATTCTGAATTGCCTCAATCAAGCTTCTTTTTGAAAGTTAGGCATCCGGGACCGTATTTCTTTTGAGCAACCATTGATGTAAAAACCCTCATAATTTCTAGTTAAACGATTAGCAGAAACGGAAGTCAGATTCGGAATCAGCGTTCTAACAAGTGATTCTTTTAGGTGAGTCCGAAAGTTCTTGCCGTTTTTGGACCTATCCTCGAATCATTCAAAATAAAGATAAACATTGTCCAATTTCGGTTGTTTATTAATCTTGGCATCAATAGTTGATAATCGTTTGAGCTTGCTAAGCGTCGACCAAGATGTCAGCCACACTTTATTCACGGCCAACGTTTCGGAGGGATCGCCTTCGTCAGAGCCTAGAAAGCCGAAAACATAAGCGAAACATTCTCCTAGACGCCAAGATTCTAGTTCAAGACGAAAGTCAAATTGGAGAGAGGCAAAGGCAAAGAGAGATCGGGTAATCAAGACTCACCTTCGATAACGTGTGATGATGCGTTAGACCACCATATACTCAGACTATACCTCTTCCCCTATTTATAGTGCTCGGGTGACCTGACCTCATATCAAAACCCACAGAGGTATTGATATGGCGCCAGTTCATTGGTGATGGTTATGCACTCTTCCTTCCGATTCATCTTTAGATTCTTGGCGTTGATCCAGAACGCTTCCAAAGTTTTGCGCGCTAGGAGGTCGGACTCGTACGCTAATATAGCCACTCCAATACTAATCTCAGCATTTTCATGGCACGAAATGCGATGGCTGCCTAACGGCGTAGCTGCTTTCAGTTTGTTCAACCCATCCAGGTGTTCTTTAACGCGGCAGCAAAGAGGTCGTCCTGTTTCTCCGATATACGTATCACCACACGATAAACATGTGATGAGATAGATAACCCCGGAGATCATGCAATCACCCTCTTTGCCAAATGGGCAAACGACACAAGCTGGGGTTAGGCATGTACGATCGTAAGATCGATTTCGGACCAATTGGCGCCTTAGGTTCGAGGGTGGTATATCGACCACCCTGACATCGTCTTGCAAACCCGCGAGATGTACGCATCGCCGCACTGCCGCGTCATCTTATCCGATACGAATGGCAAGCAGAAAGCGATTTTTGTAAGTGGCGCATTCGGGCTGCTGGAATGGCTCTGCGTCCTACAAACCCACGAGGGTTTGGGATAGGCTCACCAGCATACCCATTAGACTTAGCTACTTGATAAGCTAACTCCATAGAGTAGATTCGCTCTTGCATGCCCGAAGACACTTTTGCTGCTGTCCGATACATGTTCTTTATAACCGCATTTTTAAGCTTGCTGGGATGCGCAGACAAATAATGTACTAAAATGTTTTTACAGCTGGGTTTGCGGTACCACCTAGTTTTATAATCCCCACCGCACAGTCGTACTTGTACATTGAGAAACGGTAGCCAGTTTTCCTTGGGCTTTTCCCGCGTGAACTTGATATTTGGGTATTGCTGGTTTAGAAGATTGGAACAAACATCCGTCTCGGCTTGCGTCGGACAAATGATGAAGCAATCATCTATATAACGACAATACAGCAATGGCTCCCTCGAAAGCACGGGCGCTTCTACTTTGGACATGAAAACAATGGCTAGAGTTGGCGCTAATCGCTGTCCCATCGCCAAACCCCGGACCTGCTTATAGTAGTGACCTGACCACCTAAATATGGAACACTTTAAGCATTCCCTTAGAAGGGTCATGATGCTACTGAGACTAAAGCCGTACAGGTTTAGGGAACTTTGATGCTCTAAGAGGAGTTCGTCAATCGCTTGCATCGCCGCATCATTCGATACATCATAACTTATAATAACGGGCTAAGGGTTGTTTACGTTTGTCTGTGTGTGTGTGTGTGTGTGTGTGTGTGTGTGTGTTTCTGTGTGCGAAATTTATAGAAGAAGCTGCAGCCAAGCTATCGAGCTACAATTTTGCACAACGTGCCGTGCGTGTAGGCCCACCATGCACAAGGACGAGCCGGTTCGATAAGCGGGTCCCCCAATATTTGCTCGTCAAATGGGTCCACGTTCTGGCGCGCAAAACTAGTCACAAATACAACTTTTTGCAATA